>OW443310.2:0-5000 GCA_937001585.2 Brachylomia viminalis
AACCTAACCTAACCTAACCTAACCTAACCTAACCTAACCTAACCTAACCTAACCTAACCTAACCTAACCTAACCTAACCTAACCTAACCTAACCTAACCTAACCTAACCTAACCTAACCTAACCTAACCTAACCTAACCTAACCTAACCTAACCTAACCTAACCTAACCTAACCTAACCTAACCTAACCTAACCTAACCTAACCTAACCTAACCTAACCTAACCTAACCTAACCTAACCTAACCTAACCTAACCTAACCTAACCTAACCTAACCTAACCTAACCTAACCTAACCTAACCTAACCTAACCTAACCTAACCTAACCTAACCTAACCTAACCTAACCTAACCTAACCTAACCTAACCTAACCTAACCTAACCTAACCTAACCTAACCTAACCTAACCTAACCTAACCTAACCTAACCTAACCTAACCTAACCTAACCTAACCTAACCTAACCTAACCTAACCTAACCTAACCTAACCTAACCTAACCTAACCTAACCTAACCTAACCTAACCTAACCTAACCTAACCTAACCTAACCTAACCTAACCTAACCTAACCTAACCTAACCTAACCTAACCTAACCTAACCTAACCTAACCTAACCTAACCTAACCTAACCTAACCTAACCTAACCTAACCTAACCTAACCTAACCTAACCTAACCTAACCTAACCTAACCTAACCTAACCTAACCTAACCTAACCTAACCTAACCTAACCTAACCTAACCTAACCTAACCTAACCTAACCTAACCTAACCTAACCTAACCTAACCTAACCTAACCTAACCTAACCTAACCTAACCTAACCTAACCTAACCTAACCTAACCTAACCTAACCTAACCTAACCTAACCTAACCTAACCTAACCTAACCTAACCTAACCTAACCTAACCTAACCTAACCTAACCTAACCTAACCTAACCTAACCTAACCTAACCTAACCTAACCTAACCTAACCTAACCTAACCTAACCTAACCTAACCTAACCTAACCTAACCTAACCTAACCTAACCTAACCTAACCTAACCTAACCTAACCTAACCTAACCTAACCTAACCTAACCTAACCTAACCTAACCTAACCTAACCTAACCTAACCTAACCTAACCTAACCTAACCTAACCTAACCTAACCTAACCTAACCTAACCTAACCTAACCTAACCTAACCTAACCTAACCTAACCTAACCTAACCTAACCTAACCTAACCTAACCTAACCTAACCTAACCTAACCTAACCTAACCTAACCTAACCTAACCTAACCTAACCTAACCTAACCTAACCTAACCTAACCTAACCTAACCTAACCTAACCTAACCTAACCTAACCTAACCTAACCTAACCTAACCTAACCTAACCTAACCTAACCTAACCTAACCTAACCTAACCTAACCTAACCTAACCTAACCTAACCTAACCTAACCTAACCTAACCTAACCTAACCTAACCTAACCTAACCTAACCTAACCTAACCTAACCTAACCTAACCTAACCTAACCTAACCTAACCTAACCTAACCTAACCTAACCTAACCTAACCTAACCTAACCTAACCTAACCTAACCTAACCTAACCTAACCTAACCTAACCTAACCTAACCTAACCTAACCTAACCTAACCTAGACCTAACCTAACCTAACCTAACCTAACCTAACCTAACCTAACCTAACCTAACCTAACCTAACCTAACCTAACCTAACCTAACCTAACCTAACCTAACCTAACCTAACCTAACCTAACCTAACCTAACCTAACCTAACCTAACCTAACCTAACCTAACCTAACCTAACCTAACCTAACCTAACCTAACCTAACCTAACCTAACCTAACCTAACCTAACCTAACCTAACCTAACCTAACCTAACCTAACCTAACCTAACCTAACCTAACCTAACCTAACCTAACCTAACCTAACCTAACCTAACCTAACCTAACCTAACCTAACCTAACCTAACCTAACCTAACCTAACCTAACCTAACCTAACCTAACCTAACCTAACCTAACCTAACCTAACCTAACCTAACCTAACCTAACCTAACCTAACCTAACCTAACCTAACCTAACCTAACCTAACCTAACCTAACCTAACCTAACCTAACCTAACCTAACCTAACCTAACCTAACCTAACCTAACCTAACCTAACCTAACCTAACCTAACCTAACCTAACCTAACCTAACCTAACCTAACCTAACCTAACCTAACCTAACCTAACCTAACCTAACCTAACCTAACCTAACCTAACCTAACCTAACCTAACCTAACCTAACCTAACCTAACCTAACCTAACCTAACCTAACCTAACCTAACCTAACCTAACCTAACCTAACCTAACCTAACCTAACCTAACCTAACCTAACCTAACCTAACCTAACCTAACCTAACCTAACCTAACCTAACCTAACCTAACCTAACCTAACCTAACCTAACCTAACCTAACCTAACCTAACCTAACCTAACCTAACCTAACCTAACCTAACCTAACCTAACCTAACCTAACCTAACCTAACCTAACCTAACCTAACCTAACCTAACCTAACCTAACCTAACCTAACCTAACCTAACCTAACCTAACCTAACCTAACCTAACCTAACCTAACCTAACCTAACCTAACCTAACCTAACCTAACCTAACCTAACCTAACCTAACCTAACCTAACCTAACCTAACCTAACCTAACCTAACCTAACCTAACCTAACCTAACCTAACCTAACCTAACCTAACCTAACCTAACCTAACCTAACCTAACCTAACCTAACCTAACCTAACCTAACCTAACCTAACCTAACCTAACCTAACCTAACCTAACCTAACCTAACCTAACCTAACCTAACCTAACCTAACCTAACCTAACCTAACCTAACCTAACCTAACCTAACCTAACCTAACCTAACCTAACCTAACCTAACCTAACCTAACCTAACCTAACCTAACCTAACCTAACCTAACCTAACCTAACCTAACCTAACCTAACCTAACCTAACCTAACCTAACCTAACCTAACCTAACCTAACCTAACCTAACCTAACCTAACCTAACCTAACCTAACCTAACCTAACCTAACCTAACCTAACCTAACCTAACCTAACCTAACCTAACCTAACCTAACCTAACCTAACCTAACCTAACCTAACCTAACCTAACCTAACCTAACCTAACCTAACCTAACCTAACCTAACCTAACCTAACCTAACCTAACCTAACCTAACCTAACCTAACCTAACCTAACCTAACCTAACCTAACCTAACCTAACCTAACCTAACCTAACCTAACCTAACCTAACCTAACCTAACCTAACCTAACCTAACCTAACCTAACCTAACCTAACCTAACCTAACCTAACCTAACCTAACCTAACCTAACCTAACCTAACCTAACCTAACCTAACCTAACCTAACCTAACCTAACCTAACCTAACCTAACCTAACCTAACCTAACCTAACCTAACCTAACCTAACCTAACCTAACCTAACCTAACCTAACCTAACCTAACCTAACCTAACCTAACCTAACCTAACCTAACCTAACCTAACCTAACCTAACCTAACCTAACCTAACCTAACCTAACCTAACCTAACCTAACCTAACCTAACCTAACCTAACCTAACCTAACCTAACCTAACCTAACCTAACCTAACCTAACCTAACCTAACCTAACCTAACCTAACCTAACCTAACCTAACCTAACCTAACCTAACCTAACCTAACCTAACCTAACCTAACCTAACCTAACCTAACCTAACCTAACCTAACCTAACCTAACCTAACCTAACCTAACCTAACCTAACCTAACCTAACCTAACCTAACCTAACCTAACCTAACCTAACCTAACCTAACCTAACCTAACCTAACCTAACCTAACCTAACCTAACCTAACCTAACCTAACCTAACCTAACCTAACCTAACCTAACCTAACCTAACCTAACCTAACCTAACCTAACCTAACCTAACCTAACCTAACCTAACCTAACCTAACCTAACCTAACCTAACCTAACCTAACCTAACCTAACCTAACCTAACCTAACCTAACCTAACCTAACCTAACCTAACCTAACCTAACCTAACCTAACCTAACCTAACCTAACCTAACCTAACCTAACCTAACCTAACCTAACCTAACCTAACCTAACCTAACCTAACCTAACCTAACCTAACCTAACCTAACCTAACCTAACCTAACCTAACCTAACCTAACCTAACCTAACCTAACCTAACCTAACCTAACCTAACCTAACCTAACCTAACCTAACCTAACCTAACCTAACCTAACCTAACCTAACCTAACCTAACCTAACCTAACCTAACCTAACCTAACCTAACCTAACCTAACCTAACCTAACCTAACCTAACCTAACCTAACCTAACCTAACCTAACCTAACCTAACCTAACCTAACCTAACCTAACCTAACCTAACCTAACCTAACCTAACCTAACCTAACCTAACCTAACCTAACCTAACCTAACCTAACCTAACCTAACCTAACCTAACCTAACCTAACCTAACCTAACCTAACCTAACCTAACCTAACCTAACCTAACCTAACCTAACCTAACCTAACCTAACCTAACCTAACCTAACCTAACCTAACCTAACCTAACCTAACCTAACCTAACCTAACCTAACCTAACCTAACCTAACCTAACCTAACCTAACCTAACCTAACCTAACCTAACCTAACCTAACCTAACCTAACCTAACCTAACCTAACCTAACCTAACCTAACCTAACCTAACCTAACCTAACCTAACCTAACCTAACCTAACCTAACCTAACCTAACCTAACCTAACCTAACCTAACCTAACCTAACCTAACCTAACCTAACCTAACCTAACCTAACCTAACCTAACCTAACCTAACCTAACCTAACCTAACCTAACCTAACCTAACCTAACCTAACCTAACCTAACCTAACCTAACCTAACCTAACCTAACCTAACCTAACCTAACCTAACCTAACCTAACCTAACCTAACCTAACCTAACCTAACC